>JAFMSR010000001.1:54573470-54608470 GCA_022818135.1 Saxidomus purpurata
ATTTCTTTTTATGAATCTAAGAGTGTTACTAGCTTTTGAAGAAGTAGATTCAATATGTTTTTTCCAACTAAAGTCATCACTGATGGTAATCCCAAGGTATTTAGCATTTTCTGTAGTTTTTAGTTCTTGATTGTGTAATTTATATGGAAAGATGATGTTTCTTCTTTTTTTTGAGATTCTTATGATTTCGCATTTATCAGGATTGAATTCCATAGACCATTTACGCTCCCATTCTTCTAATTTGTTAAATCATCTTGAAGTTTGTTAGAGTCTACTGATGAGTCGATGGTGAGATATATGATTGTGTCATCAGCAAATAAGCGTATCCTACTTTTAACAGAGTCGGGAAGGTCATTGATGTAACAAAGGAAGAGACACGGGCCCAAGACAGAACCCTTGGGTACCCCTGACAGAACTGGTAAAGAATCAGAATGTGAGCCTTCAACTACTACTGATTGAGAACGATTACTAAGAAAACTTTGAATCCAAGATAGAGATGTTTTGTTAATACTAAGTTTCATGAGTTTATAGAGAAGAAGTTGATGTGATCGACCTTGTCAAAAGCTTTCAATGAGATCTGTTTGTTTTCCAGATTGGAGATTGTCAAAAATTTCTTGTGTAAAGGATAATAGTTGATAGTATAAGGATAATAGTTTAATATTTTCAACTAAGAAACAAAAACTGGCTTTTGAGCTTCGAGGTAAATAATTTAATTATATGCGTGCAAATATTAAAATAGATGCCTATTCTAGCATAAAATTTGCCCATTTCGCCGGTGTTTTTACAGAAGAAAAATCTTGTGTTAACGGAGAGATTCACGCGCCGTTATAACCCGTTTTTATTTATGCGCAGTACAGGGCCATAGTAAACAATGGACCTGTCTCCCAACTCTTGCATCATGTACGGCGTCAACAGTGCTGGGCTTAAAAACCGCTGGTGACGTCATAAATATGGCGTAAACAACACGGACGTTGTCCCGTGCATTATTGAACGTCGTACCAGTAAGAGCTTTTCATTTTTATCTTTATGATTTTTTTATGCTATTTATGCTAGAATAGCGCAAACGAACGTTTTGTCGTGTTATAACACCTGCAGATACCCTCGGGATATGTTGATGCCCTCGCCCTAACGGGCTCGGGCACCAACCATCCCTCGGGATTCTGCAGATGTTATAACACGAAAAAACGTGCGTTAACCCTACATTGTAGTTCTGAACACATTGGCAGATTTTAATATCAGATGCTATTTGACATCACTTGTTTGAAACGCTAGACTTGTCATATAGCATATGCCCATTCAATCGATCTTCCGCAAACTTCACATGATGTTAACAGGGGTGTTCAAAATAAACCATACATTTTGATTACAGGCAGTTCACTGTTTTTGCAACTTATAAATATAAATTCGAAATAAGTACCTGTTTGAAAAAAACTATAGCATCAGAATGTTTACTGAATGCATTTGTTCAATGATATTTTTCTATACGAAAGTTAAAATTTAATTGCTATTGTTTGTGTACCATTTACAGCAGTGTTTGTCATGAAAGATATGTTACAGTATATGTTCACTTATGCTAAAGATTGTACATAGTGTACTCCAGTTATCAATTTATACGGTGTTAATGCCAATCACGTTCATAGCTGACATTATGCTTCTAAGTATGGAAGGGAATATCCACCAGGCCATGCCAGTACACGTTTAGTGCTAAGTGAAAACTGCATATTGGCATTTGTAACGCAGGAATTTCAGCTTCCGTGCGTGTTTGTGGTGTTTATGTTTGCTAATGATGAGTTTGTACATGTATGATGCTTTATGAGTACGGCCTCTTTGTTCGTTCCTCATACAAACATTTTTGAATAGCCCGCAATCTACATGACAGTAAAAGTATTAACAGTTATTTAGACAACAAATACAAATGCCGACTTCTGTCAGCGAACAATCGATCAATTGACATAATGTGTTATGCATTTTCAAACATATCGTAAGCATGCGTGACAAACAGCACTAAGACACATGAAAATTGAAATTCTTGAATAACGAATAAAACAAGCCGCTAGGCATTTGTCAAAAAGCATCATGCGTGTACAAACTTAGTATGCATAAAACAACAAAAACAACATGGATGTTCTTACATTACAAATGTAAGAAACCAATTGCAATTGTCATTTAGCATTAATCATGTACTGACATTGCTTGGCGGATCTTACATGTTGTCGTATATGTTTGAGTTGACAGTGGAATATATTAAGGAGTTAAAATCGAATATACCTTTTTTATGCTCTTAAAATTTTATCCTGTCTCCGATTATGCCAGAATCTCCTTTTTCTGTTTAGCCTTTCTTAAAAATTCCAGAATTGGTTTAATAACTGACATGATATCAGTTATTTTCACCTCTAAACCATTTATAATAGAAATAGAATATGTACGGATAATAGGCGCATTTTAAAATGACTAAACTTAAACAAAACTTACAATGATTCATTAACGTCTGAAATCATGATTGTTCCTGTTTCATAACACGGTCTTTCCTGCTATATAAGCATCCTCTTAAGTTTGTAAATGAAAATATTTTACAAATAATGCCTACAGCGGTTCGATATTATTTTAAATGTTTCTATCTATACAAAGTACAGAAATGTCCTTGATAATTATCGTTGAGATGTGTTTCTAATGGCAACGTTTACTGTTGTTCTGAGTAATGCATTAATACATTTATTTCTTACTACGGCATGATAATTATGGAATTGCTTTTGCTTAGAAACTACACTATGATTACACGGTAGAGAGTACTGGTAAAAAAGAAGGGTTCATCTAGTAGAGTTTTCAGTGAGGTATGTGACATTTATACTTAAATTACTTTTTAAAAATCACATTCTACGACAGAGAATATTTATGAACCCAAAACCGATTGATATCTTAAGTTTAGATACATTCGTGTTTAAAATATTTTAAATATACCTTAATATTGTTTCGTAAAAAAGCTCGACAGACATGATCAAAAATATGCCCAAAGTAATGTCCAAAATGTAAAGTATAAAATAAACATAATGAATTGCGTTTAACATTTTAATTTCTGAATGGTAAAACGCTATTCACAGAGTGTATACGCTATGTTTTGTAATTTTGAGTTGAACATTCTCAGAAAATCAAATTAATGCAAAACCAAAAGCATTTCGACTATCTAAAACGCGCCATGTCAATTTTATCATCATTTGTCACCAGATCAAACACTAGAAACAAGCCAACGTTTTTTGGTTTTCAATTATGTTATGCGTGTAAATGTTGCAGTCTTTGGTTTTAATAGCTGTCAAATAATTCTTTTCAGTGAAAACTAATTAATACCATCCATGCATAGTCAGTTTTGAACGCTTGGAGAAATATAATTATTCGAATAAATACAAAATTGTAAATTTATATTATGAATCGGTTGTTCGAAAATTAAACCGGCTGTTAAGTGAATCGTCGATTAACTTTTGATTGAAAAAATATTCTTGTTGGACAACATTAGCGGAATATTTTTGAATTTTCTCAGAAAAGCTTTCAGTCCTCAATCTCTTGCATGTTCACCTTTGTTTAATACCTTATGTATTTCAACATGGAGAAAATAACCCTTAAAGTTAACCGACTGTTAGTGTAATCGTTGATTACAGTTTCGAACAATTGGGTCCATAAATGAATAAACGGAACATCAACTTCAGACCAACACACGATATCACATAAACGATCGTAGTCGGGAGCTTCCTTAATTCCATTAAAATTGATGTCTAGACATTACTGGTACTACTAAATTATCAGAATTATCAGAACAAGTTATTAGACAGTCCAGCAGCTGCTCTGTATGATGGTAAATGTGATTTAGTTCATTGCGAGGACGTTTTCTCGTTAAACTGCATTTAGTGTCTTATTTAGATGTATGAACGTGGCACTCCGAGCTGACAAGCAGCTTAATTCTATTTTCCTTTTACTTTATTTTTCCGTTTGCCGCAGCACCTCAAAGCTACAATAAAGAATGTATAGTGTTATTCTTTATTCATGTACGTATTATAACATTGTCATTAATTACATTATAATTAATCAATTAATTAATTAATTAATTAATTAATTATATGAAATAAACCCCAAGGATCAGTATGTCAAGAGGTCGACGATTCCTATTTCTTATTTGAAGTTATTACTCCATAAACAGTGACTTGGTCTGATTGTGAACGCAATGTTACGCGAATGCAATTTGTTCCTATTTTAATGATGTAACCATTGAAAGGAGAATAAGAAAATATTTCACTTGTTGTATTATAACAAACTGGATCGGATTGTAATAAAATCTTAATAACAAGACCATTTCAAGGTAAAAAAAAGGTTTCAGATCGATACATCACTCAGTTTTCCCTGTAAAGTCCATCTCGAAACTTCAATCTACCCCTTCGGCTGCCTTAACAACATTGACATTTATGATAAAACATTTTACCTCAGATTTGCCAATGTTGCTACGTTTTGTTGATGCTTTGGGAACAAGCAATGTTTCACCGACTTTCAAAGTATTTGTAATGTTTCATATATCCTTCTACAAGTGTCAATGTCATCGGAACATTTTGTATCGCCGTTTCTATTGGATACGCTATATCATTTTTCTATCAGTCAGTTTTTACGTGTTGTTTTGCATAGAAAAGGCGTGCATCAGACTGTTTTGAAAGGATTATGGGCACATTATAGGATGTAAACGCGGAGAATCTAATTTGTCTATAACATTTTCAGCCAGTAATGCAAGCTTTTTATTGACTTTCAGGTACAGTTACTCAACTCAAAGCATAACATTTGTAGATGTCCGTGGATATCGATTACAGCAATATAATAATGCCTTATATTATAGTTCTACTGTTTCTATAGTTGACATGCGTCGTTATTCACCAAAATTGTAAATCAATATATATTTCGACAAACTATATTCACAATTTGTTGCGTCAAAATATAAAGTCTTTGGGTAACAATGAATATTAATCGTAGCTTTTCTTAGCGTCACGCTTAAATCAGAAATTATGCCATCTGTCATTTTTAAAATATTGACTCGATTGACTTAAAATTATATTCCACGACCTTGTCGATGAAGTCATTGTGAAATAGATGCAAATTGTCTACTGGTATAGCACAAATTTGAACAGAAAATTAACAGAATAACATTTGTTTTGTTATTTATGTAGTATCTTTGCAAAAAAGAAATGTTATTGAAAGACATTTTTAATTAGTTCTGCTTTGGCCTAGGCCTACTCACCGTAGTTCAAAGTAACAATTTCAGATTTTGAGACCTGTCCTCTCTATAAGAGCCCAAAATGTAGTTCAACATAGGGCAAACTATACTGCTCCAGAAAATGCCATTTAATGATGCTGAAACAATGTTAAAACGACTTTCAATCTAAATCAACCATTGCAAATGAAAATGTGACTAACAGTCATCCAGATATACATTTGAGCTTTAAAAGTTGCTAATGTCATTTGCAGTATTTCCAAGAGAAGTTAAATCCAGATGAATTCAGTTCGGATAAACACAGGCCTAGCTTGTGTTCCACTAAGTTGAGGTAGATGAAGAGAGGAAAATATTTATTCACATATCAAGCCCATGTTTCAATATGTACAACCACACTTCATACTGATGCTTCTCAGGAAGTTTGGTGGAAATCCAACAAGGGGTTTTGAGATGAAAAACGGGAGAAAACTTTTTTCACATTCCAGGTCCCTGTGACCTTGACTTTTAATCATATAACCCATTTTAATATGCAAAACTACACTTCATATTGAAGCTTCTATCAAGTTTGATTATAATCCAACAAGGTTTTCTTGAGATAAAGAGCGGACAAGATTTTAAATTTCAGGTCCCTGTGACATTGACCTTTAACTATATGACTCCAAATACAATATGCACAGCTAGATTTGATACTGATGCTTCCCATCAAGTTTATGAAAATCCAACCAGGGTGTTTGGAAATGAATAGTGGATACGACTTTATTCACATTTCAGGACCCTGTGAGCTTGACCTTTGGTCCTTTATACCCTTCCTACCATTCCAAGAAATGTCTATCATTTCGATTGATCATCGATCCGTAATAAAAATTAATACTAATGGGTCAGACAGGTAATATACAATTGAAATTTCCCATCCTTGTACCCTACTTTAAATATAATCACAATATGTTTCAGTAACTCCTCTGCAATCGATATAATCCTAATTATCATGTTACGTACATGAAATTTATGAATTTTTTTTCCATAAAATGTGTTTACATTGTCTTTTGTTTACGTTTGTTATGAGCTGATTTCCGACGTCATGTTGTGATGCCATTTATTGGTTATGAGGCACAATATGGGTATTTAATGTTAGATGGCTCCCACTAATTAGACAAATCAAAGATCAAATTGTATCTCGCTGTTTGAAACAAGGGAGGGTGGTAAATTTCTTAAAATATTAGTTGCACACTAGTACAAATGTATGTGTTATTTGATTTTTGGTGTGGTATATGTGGATATATTACCCGCCCTGACATAATATCACCCTCGCCGGACGGCTTCAATAATATTAATCTAGGTGGGTAATGCATCCACATATACCGCGTCAAAAAAAAAAAGGCATATTTTGCTACCAAAACTTTAGCCACAGTTTTATTTAATTCGAGTATGAAGCTTACTGCGTCATACATTAGACTGCTTCCTGAGAAAAAAATGTTGCTCATTAGCTGTAATACCGTTGATTATATCGTAACGAAGACTTCAGTTATCATGCATTAATACTGCCAAAAAGCAAAGTATTTAGAATTAGGTTTGGAAATATCTGTCTTGCTTTACACAATTCCCAAGAAGACAAAAATGGAAACAGACTGTAATTTATAGTAGGACTATTTATAACTTTGTAAAGAGCGTTTTAACACGCGTAAATAATTAATACAAGACTGTTACATTTTGTTTGTAGAAATAATTACTTTTATAATTGGTACTCTCTTGTATATAGATAATAATGCCGCATAAAATTTATAGAAGTAATTACTTTTCATAATTGGCTGAGAAAATAGTTTTTAAACGTTTCTATGAAACACTTACGAAAGTACTTCAGCTAAATGTACAATGCTGATATTTTGTAGGATTTTTCGTTAAATGTCTACGTTGCTGTAACTAACAAAAGAATATTCGTTACCCGAACTTCGCATTTTATTTCAGGCGAACGGTGCGTTCAGTTTTGTGCAGTCGCTGAATATCCTGTACATTTGATTTACATTTAGAAGAACAATATACTGAACTTTTGAATTCATTGCACATATCTGATGAAATGTTTATGTTAAGACTGGACTGAAAGATCCGACACAAGCATTATATATCCCGTATAATTCGAAGTGTCTCAGTTATGAACAGAGCTGTCAAGTTTAGTCCGATGATGATATAGTGGTCCCGAGTTTCACATTACTTGAGTTCAGACTCTGGCAGATTAATACATTTGGTCAATACCAGAGCAAGACATATTAGTCTATATAACTGAATGATGTAACAGACACCTAGACACAGACAAAAGGTCATGTCTGAACTTAAGATAAGCATTATTAAATAATTTCCAATACTGTTTTGACTCCTACATTGGGGTTTACCCTTTTATTTTTCTCGTGATGGACATGATAGGGGTCTTTGTACTTTGTACATTGAGCTAGTGGTCATTAACTGTCTCCATAATTTCATGCTTGCAAATAAGTATGTCCTATTATGATAAATCTGCAGCTTTGCTGATTTTCGTTAACGCAAACTATGCAATTAGTGGATAAAATATATTCTTGAAAGTCAGATGTCATTTAAGAATACTTTTTCGTCTGGCAGGGTTAGAGAACATATCCTTTCATGGAGTTTACATGTCTCATCACCTTTTACAGAGTTTATTCATGTGATAATAGGGCCAATTTCTTTAGCAGCTATCTACCATCTGTAACCTAATGTAATTTTGTCAGTCAGAGTAGAAACGCTAGATCGAATCAAATTTGATTTAGTTCTTGAAAGAACGACAAACTGTTACTGTACCGTATGAATTTACATTTATGTTACGTACCTGCCGGTCATTTTTCATTTAGAGTGGTGGTTTTACATCGAAGTTGGACATCACTGGATTAAACCAATCACATGTAAAGTGCATGGCAAACAAATGAAACAGAATACCAATAAGGCGTTTAACAATTTTAGATGTAAATTAGATGCTATTTTCTCTAGGGACACTGATTTCCGATATTCTTTAGCTGTAAGAACATGCTCCTGAACCAAAGCTAATTTGCTTGCTCTTTTAAATCAACGACATGTCACAAAACATATATTCTTTACTTCAGCTATATGCTGATGACTATAAACTTTAAAGACAGAAGACTGTCCATTCCCAACAAGACCTAACCATCCTTTCAAGTTGGGGCCAAGTTTTGGATACCCTTTCATTGAACTCTGTAATATTTAACACTCTAAAGAGAAGCAAAGACGCAAAACGAATCACATAAATAAATAATAAAGTAATAATACATTGTATAGAGGAAACTCACCAAAATAACTTCTCTTTAAACGTTTTGGTTTTCTTTTTGTCTTACAATGTATGTAACAATTGATCAAAATTGTCATGAATTTCCATCTTGCAATGTTTTTGAAAAATATCTGCAGATCTGATGCGTAATTGTGATTTTTGGAAAATGTTTGATATGTACTGATTGTGATAACCGTATTGTAAAAAATATTAATTCTAAGATTTCTGTTTTTTTTTTTAAATTTTGAATTCGAACAGGCTGTAGCAAAACGAGTAGGTTATTATATAACTCTCCATGATGTAGCAAGGAAAATATTGGCATCTATTTGTGGATAATTGACTGTAGTTGTATATCGGAACTACTAATTACATTAGGTTTCCGGAGTAGGAAATTGGGACAGACTCTTTCAAAACGATGGGTAAATATATAATTATATATTACAATAATGTCTTTTGATATATATTTTAATCAGTATTGGCAACATAAAAGACTGATAATGGAACTTCTTTATCTGACCTGTTAGCTTTATTAATCTCTTGTTCCTATCCCAAAGAACAATGAATGAGTAGTTTTTTTGTTCATATTGCATATTCAAACAATGGTGGTTTCTATCGTTTTCCCTTCAGTAATTAACTAGGAAGTACTAACTTTTATCTCTCTAAGCCTTTTTATTTGATATGCTCATCTTTCTGCTTAAATTCAGCACATGTACTTCATGGTGTACCCGATGAACATTTCGAAATAAATGCAGTAATACCTTATAAATAACAAACACCAGAGAGGAGACGAGTCCTTGATATTGTTCGGAAAAGTGTAAACAAATTGGTGAAGCAGTTTGATGCTACAGTAATTTGATATGTTTTAATATTTAAGACCAATATACTTCCAAGTAAAACATTAGATTGAAAACTTAACTTGTTTCTTGCATCCTAAGTAACGGACACATAATGTGTTGACTAATGTTTAAAGGTAATACCGCGGAAAGGAATCTACAACTATCAAACAACATAAAGTTTATGTTAAAAAATAGCATGGCTTACTGTGTATCATTTTATCTTTTTCTTTGATACTAATATGGTACTTTTCGGTGCCATGTTAGGATAAAACTTCAAGTTGGTGTTTATTAAGTATCAATATGTAGAGATATATAGATTTTCTCTGCTAAAGTATGTATTTAATGTCATGGCAAGTGATCATTTAGTAGTTTTCTTGATGCAAGAAGTGGTATTTCTTGCCTTTGCAAATGGTAATTTGAGGAGACTGTCTTATTGATCCCACTTTTATAGTGACTCCCCATCTTATGTGACTGTATTGTTTTCATCCCAATGTATTTTACTATATATTGAGACTGTTTATAATGACTCAAACAATTTTCACTATCAAATGAGCGACTGTCGATTATTTGTCAGATGTTAACAACAATTATAGATGAATTTAAGGTTAAAATTGTTGCACAGGTTGAAATACATAAACGGAAAGTAATATAACTTCATAGAAGTTAGTGAATTGATACATTATTTTCATTTAATTATACAGATTAATGAAATCAAGAATCCTTCAACGATATTAATTAATATATATCATATTCCATTTCCAGGCATTTTATTGTATTAATTATGGTATAATACACTAGATTTCATAGAACATTAAATGTTAAAAAGTGTAACAAAATTATTTCATATGTAAGCGGATGTATGTTCAGTATTTCCACCAGTCTTTGATTAATTACTAAATAAAAATGTAATATTATTAAAGAGATATTGTCAACGCTTTTTGGCAAAAGAATAAATACATGTACAAATAATTATAGACTAGTTTTTGATTTCTAAATTAATCAAGTGCCCTATAAACAAATTATCATGAATTTTATGGTCTGTGAATAGTGACTCTCTCTGTATAGTGTCTTTTTACTAGTTCACTGTAGACAGTCTTAACTGTACTTTTTAACTAGTTATCCTTAGTTAAAAGGTACCTTTACTGGCGATGTTATACAATATAATATAGGTGGACTTTTTTCATTGAAATATAATTTATTTAACTTGCCATTGCGAAACTTTGTCAAAATATGACTTGTTAATGTTTTGATAAACATTTAATTAACATATTTGTATAACTTATTCAATTTTGTTGATGTTTTGGAAACAAACACAGTATATCTGTTTATGATGTCTACGCGTGTCAATGTCCTCGGAATATTCTTTATCGCCGTTTCCATTGGATACGTAATATTACAATACTAATTCAGTATGTTGTTTGCATACAAAAGGCATGCATCAAACTTTGTAGAAAGGATTATGGACATATAATATGATGTAAACACGGAAAATCTTATTTGTCTACAACATTTTCAGCAAGTAATGCAATCTTTTTATTGACTTTCTGCTATAACTACTTAGCTCACAATACAGTCATTTATATATCTATCAGGGCTATATAATACAACAACAATGCATCATATTATAGTTTCACTGTTTTTAATAGTTGGCAAGCCTCGTCTTTGTCATTGCAAAGGGATGTTTTTCATACCAAAATTGTCCCAGTATTTTATTCATTGATAACATACAGGGATGCATTTATCTTTCGATTCTTGCACGAATTTGTCTTTGAAAAATATGCAAGACTTTGTTGAACGAGTAGCAGCACGTCATTGCAACTTTAAAATTCAAAATATAAATATTTTGACAAGGCCAGTGCAGGGCTGGATTTTAGAATGATTCACTAACATTCATTTATCCAGCCATATACATGTTCTATTGAATTGATTTGAATTAAAAGAAATAGTCCTTGCAGCCGTCAGGTCTTGAGCAATTGAAGTTTACTGCTTTAAATTTCATTTATTGTATTTAGTTTGCAAGTATTATTGTTAGACATTTTAGCACTGTTTTGACCTAGAGTATATACCCTAGTTCAAAACAAGAATATTATTGATGCTGAAATATTTTTTACATGACTTCGACTTTAATAAACCAGTGGTTACAGGTCATTTGTACATTTGAGTTTAAAATAGTTGCTAATGTTATCTGCAGTATTTACAAGAGCAGTTAAATCCCAGTGATTTGAGTTTGGACATATAATACAGAAACAAACACAGTAAATATATAAGAAATAATGTATAGAAAGATTTGTTAGATTTGTAAAGAGTTTGTTCTGTTTGTTTTAAAATCTATTGCTTAAACGCCTTTTTTATTCTTGCCTAAATTATAAACGTCCGAATTTGAGCGACTTTGTTTCCTTGCTGTTGATTTAGAAAACAGTAAATTTGCATTTTCATTATATTAACTTGTTCTCGTCTACGAATTAAGCAAGAATCCAGTGGCAACAGACTAATCAGTGGCGTTTCTTTTAGAAAATCACACTACCGATATATCTCAGTAGAGTGTGCTGTTGTGGGGACAAATTCCCTAAACCGGTCACCTATTTATCAATGAATGAAGAAAGTCAACATAATTCATCGTGAGTGGCAGTAAGTTTGGAGGTGTATTGTTATTTTTTAAACCATGTAACTTTATATTTTGCTACTAATGGTAAAGCCATGTACCTACTGATTTCATTCTTTTTTATGCAAATTTTTAAGCTTTTTGTGTCACACATACGACCGTTTTCTGAGAAGAAATTATGTAGCTGTAATTCCGATGGTTACATCGTTCAATAGGTTGCAAAATTCAGCAATGCTGCATTTATACGGATGAAAAGTATATGAAATATAAATAATCAACAAATGTAATAAAAATTGTGATGAGAATTTGTCTTCTTGAATGTTACGCACTCTTGGTAATTCTAAGTATCTGAAATCTTGCAATGTAATGTATCAAAATAAATACATTGGCTCTGCTAGACGAAGCAAGATCACGAATTACATAGTTTTGATGGTTAAGTTGTTTAATTACATTGATAAAATAAAGTATTACACTTTTTTCAAGTGCAAATAATAAATAACATGGTTTTCTGATTTAACTATTATCAAAAATCTCGATAATGATATAGGAAGCGAAAGTTATCTTAAGAAATGTAACTAATTTAATTTCCCATATATTTTTTAACGGTAGATTTGTGCAGGGTCCGTCGTCCTTTGCCAACAATTCACTTAAAACTCTTCACTAAACCTACAGGTTATATTTTAACCAAACTTGCTCTGTAGCCTCCTTGTATTGACCCCTTTGAAGAAATATAAAATAGTTCCGGTCCGCGGCACACTGGGGCGTCCCTGTCACTAACATATATATATTATATTATTTGGTAACATTACTACCATTGGCTTATAAGAAAAAGCAGTTTAAACTATATACATATATATGTATATAGTTTAAACTGCTTTTTCTTATAAGCCAATTGTAGTAATGTTACCAAACTTACTCTGTAGCATCCTTGTATTGGCCCCTTTCAAAAATAATAAAATACCTCCGGTCTGCTACACACAGTGGCCACTTTTACTAATATTAGAAAAATATTTAGAGGTAACTTTAAAAACGAAATCAATATTAACTGCCAAAACCGCAGCTCTGCAAAACAAAATTCAGAATATGTTTTAGAATGAACTCACGTGCTCTACATAATCACAAATAAATACAGAAATGGAAGCAGACTGTCATTTATGACTGCGTTTTACATGCGTAAGGATGATATTCAAGACAGTAACATGCTGTTTATGGAAAGAATATTACTTCTCGTAATTGCTATTCTCTTGTAGATAGTCATCTATGCTATCATAAATTGCTTTGTAACATTAAGTCATTTAATAGTAGGTAATTAATATGTTAGAGTCACTTCGTATAAGTGAAATACAGTAAAATAAGTAATACAGTAAAATAACGCCGGATATAGCGACATTACAGATATTAGGAAAACATTTTCTGAGTGTTTTCCCTTTTCTTTTATTTAACACGAACAAGCTAAATGGATATAACATTCTCCAGAAATAAGAAACAAATTTAAATGGGCCCAACGAGTTCGTTATATACGGAGTTTACTGTATTCCTAGTTTTATATAGATATAACGTGTACGACACAACACATTTACTATAATGTTTTAGAACTTGTTGTCATATTTGTTTGAGGAACATTTCTAAAGAAATCAGGTCGGTAAAGCTAGTGATTTGAATGAGATCAGAATTGTTGAACATATGTCATATAACACACGTTGAACCTGTAAGCTCAGAACTAACACAAAACATTTCGTTTAAACAACAAGTAAAGTATCAGTTTACAAATTATTCTTGACTCCAAAATTGCAAAATAGGTGTGTCACCACACGAAAAGTACCTACTTCACCAGTTGGGGTTTCGATTTTCTCTTTGTTAATCATTTCTTCTGCCTGCCATGAGAATTCAATGGCTTTACCGCGTTTGCAACAGTATACTAGTAACAGCAATATTGAAAAAACCCATCATTTTTGTATGTTTAACCTGCTGCAGCACGAAAGTCGGACCACACAATTTTACTATAATTGGTTTACTCATACATCTTTCACTTACTGCTCTCTATCACAGACTTTAGTTTCATTTAATACATTCATTATTTGAGGTACTAGGTTGCATTAACCTCGCATCTGTGTCACATAAAAGAGGGAATTAAACAACTAATTTGGATGTTTAAACGCAAATATAAAATTGAAGAAACAACATTAAAGTAATTAAGCCATAACATTTTCTTTTATAGTAAAACCCATCTCATTTAATTAAATAAATCAGGAAGTTATTACAACAAAGAAAGCGAAAAAGTAAGTAGTATCTTCAAAAATGTACGACATATTTTTAAAAATGCCATTGTAATTCTAAATTACATGTACATTTAGTACATTTATGCATGCACGAATGTTTTAATGAATAACTTAAAAAGCAAAACTATTGTGAGTGACAAAAAGTTCATGAGTACTGTCGATTTGAAAACTTTTTGTTATTAATGAGTGTCTTAAACAAGGAGATAAGTTTTAGTTGTTATGTAACAATCTACATTTAGAGTTTTCAACAGATAACGGAGAACCCGGTTGGACATATCTCCCCTAAATATAAGTATAATATTTACAAGGGTTCTAGTTTAATCTCGAAAGCACTGTACACCAAAAGCACGCAGACATCATTGTAAAAATATTTCTACGCCTGTAATTCATATTCTGTTGTTCCAGTTTAAAACTGCCGGTTAAAACAGACGTCTGTCAACGAATAATAGAAAGAGACAAATGGACCTCCACTGAACAAAATATTCGATTAATTACTGTGATAACAGTACATATCGAACGACCCGCTTGAAACATAAAGTGTAAAAGCAAGAGCACTTATTGTTTTTTTTATGATTTAAACGCTTTCATCAGCATGCTTATAATACGAAGTTACAAATGGATGTAATAGCACACACAGGAATATTTGATACAAGCCATTAACACCGTGTAGGAAATGTTGGTGAGAAATCAATCAAATTTAAGGTTTAATAACAAACCCAGGCTTTAGTCGCATCCTTGTCGTTAATAAAATACTTCACCTTTTTTTTTACTTCTGAAGTTATTTCTCGCTATAATTCGGAATATTGAACCCAGATACTTTGTATCCAATGTTCTGCAGATTAAACTTTCTATTAAGTATTAAAGAAAATACTGCATCCAAAGCTAAAATAGGATTCTTAGTTAACGCACTGCTGTTAAACTTACATAAAAGAATAATCGTTAACCGAACTACGAATATACTATTTGAAACGAAAACATTCACGTTGAAAAATATCTTTTAGATTTTAAATACATTTATAAAATACTATGAGAATACCGTCTAAGATTATGCTGAACTTTCCATTCAAAATTTGCGCTTAACTAAAGACTAACCGATGAAAGGTTAACTCTGCTTTAGCACAGTAAAATTGAACTAAAAGATTCGACAAAAGCTAGGTGTTCCGTATACTTTCAAGGTTCGGCACATGATGATAAAGTGGTCCCAAGTTTCCCATTATTTGAACCAAAATTAGGCAGTTTAGCACGTCTGGTCAATACAAAAGAAAGAAATGCTAGTCTATATGGCTGAATGATATGAAATGCATCTAGACATAGACAAGGGGCCATGTCAGATATACATTATTAACTCATTTGTAATGTAATTGTAACTTTGTACGCCGTACATTAAGTCATTAGTCATTTATTCCGTGCTAACAAATTACTATAAATGTCCAGTTGATTCTGCAACTTTGCTAGTTTTTATGTAAATAGTCTATATATAGGCAATACTTTATAGAGGCCACATCCAGTTCAGTTATACACTTTGTATGTCTCCCCGACGATATCAAAGTTATATTCCTTTGCTAGTTTGGATATTTCTTTCAGCAACTGATTTGCATGTTCTCCCATAATTGAACCTCATTCTCGAAAATATAATAAACTTTTACTATACAACACTAAAAATATGATATTTATGCCACGTAAGGCCTTGTGGTTTATTACTCAGCAGCAGAACTCCAAATCGTTGTTTATTATACTATAAAGAGCGCTAAAACTGATGATATATTACTTAAGTATGAAATGTAGTTTGTTGTCTACGTGTAATTTTAAAATGATCTCTTTCCGGATTCATCTAAACATGATTTCATTAATTTGTTTATTAATTAAAGTAGTATTTGTCATGGAGGATTGATATATATTTATTTATTTAGAATAATGTATATGGTGGGTTTGAGTTTACAGTTTTACAGAACTATCAGAATGTAAAAATACTGTACTACAGCACATTATTCAGTTGTCCGGCTAGCTCAGTGGTTCTTGTGCTGGCTTCCCAACGCTCCCTGCGACCCGAGTTCGATACCTGGTGTCGGCATGTGCGATTGTTATGTGGTCACCAAGCCGGACAATGTGTTTTTTCTCCGGGTACTCCGGTTTCCTCCACTGTAAAATGCCACAACAACACGACCATCTGTCCCCATGAGCGTGATCTAGCATAAGTTGTACAACTTGTATTGTTATCGTTGTAAAACGTTTTCAAACGTACAGAGCGTTAAGGATCAAAAGCAATAAACACAAAATTTGGAACCGTAATGTGATTAAATATTTTACAGACGAAACTTAGAGTTGCTCGGGATTATTTATTTCTATCTTTACGAATTTTGGACGTACGCCTTTTCTCGTAAATTATTGTTTATTTGTGCTTCTAATGGCAACGTTTACTATTGATCTCATTAATGCATTAATACTTGTTTGTCATTTACATCATTCATATACTGTAAGGGATTCAATGTTATTGCATTGTTATTGTTTAGAAACAACGTCAGGGTTTCACAGCAGGGTGTCTTCAGTGAGCAAGGTCTATGGCATTAGTAAATTAATACATTAATTTAATACAAAAAACAAATGTAAATATATAGAGAATATTTCTGAATCAAAAGCTATCCGATATATTGTTCTCTAGGCTACACCTCCCGATCGAAAAAGAGGTCCTACCCAAATATAGCTTTTCTGAAAAGCTCGGAAGATCAGTTTAAAAATCCTATCTCTAGCTGATATTATATCCTCTGCATGATTTATATAATATTCTTAAACAGACTTTGTTATAAATCGAACTGCATTTTAACTATCTTAACTTATCATCAATCTGGAAATCGACGAGTTCACTCTTTGTATGATAGAGTATCTCAAAGAGGTCGTCGACTCCTGTTGAAGTTATTAATTTACCACCGAGATTGAATCTGATTGTAAGCAAAATGGAATGCAAATACAATTCTTAACTAGAGAATTGATGTTCACGTAGCCTTTGAAATACTGCTAGGATGCTTAGAATAGAGAAACACATCTCATCTGTTACGGTATAAATTAATTGTAATATCCTAACTGTAAGACGATAGTATCAGATTTACAAATGTATACATCATTTTGTTTTTTTCAATGTAATCTATTTAGCGACTTGGAAACTATCTCCTTTGAAATCAGTGGTCAAAATTAAAATTTTGTTTGACATAAAAACTCGTCTAATAGTGGGTTCTTACCAAATTGCTTAAAGAAAATTTGAGCTTTTCAGAAATAAAACGCATTGGGGAGGGTCATTGAACTTTTATTGAAAATATGTAACTTGACCTGGCTCGGTTTTTATAGTATATCAAACAATGCAAGATGACGAAAAGAAATCTATTTGTAAATAGAAGTTTAAATTTGTAATCAAAAATACATTTGTGCACTTGGCCTAGTTATTAATGACATATACAGTCATCAAGATGCCACATTTTTGTATATATGTTACAGATCAATTCTTTCCACTGTTTTCAAGGTACTTACACCTTAACAGTCAAATAAATAGTATGACATTCATAATTTACTTGCGCTTTTGTATATACATTGTATTTATTTACTATGAATTTGTCTCCTTGTGTAATTGTATATACTTAACAACTATGACTTTATCTCCTGATGCATTTGTATATACTTAACAACTCTGATGTTTGCCTCCTTGCACATTTGTTTATACTTAACGACTATGATTTTGAGAAGCAGTTTCTCAAAGTGAGACTTTAATTCTTATTTATGTCTAAACGTTTGAATCAACATTTTATTAACCGATGTGTCTGTCTTGGTACGTTTTGTTAATGCCTTGGAAACAAACACTGTTCTACCGACTTAAAAGTATTATGATGTTTGTGTAGTGTCAATGTCCTCGTAATATTCTTTATCGCCATCGCCGTTTCTATTGGAAACGTAATATCATGTTCATTCAGAGTTTTGTTTTGCAAAAAAGAGATACATCTACCGGTTTTGAAAGCAATATGGACACATTTATGATATGTAAATACTAAAAGATCTAATTTGTTTAAAACATTTTCAGCCAATAATGCAAGCTTTTTATTGACTTTCACCTACAATAACCCAAATTTGTATATTTATCCAGAAGTATCTGGTAGCGATAACAGCAATAATAAGGCATGTTATTGCAGTTCTGTTATTTGTTAAAGGACGAGGTTGTCGCATCATTGGCGTCGTGTTAATTTCGTAGAAACATCACGAATTACATTTTAGCTCACCTGGGCACAATGTGCTCAAGGTGAGCTATCATGATCGCCCCGTCATCAGTCGTCGGCCATCAACATTTGGTTTATTTACAGTCTAGTTTTAACATGTCTACACTGGTCCTGATTCTATTTACATATCTCGGATGAGTTTGATAATAGGCTTAATACTTCCAGAATAATAGCCCCTGATTTAACAAATATCTAACTCTTAGCACCTACATTTCTTCACTTCTACATTAATCCTAATGATATTTATACAGAATGTGTATGACTATAAGACATCGGATCCGTTCGATTATGCTTTGATATGATTAATACTTATTGTGTTATGGCTACAAATATTTGAATATTTAAGTATGTTTCCACACCTACATTTCTTCACTTATCCTAACCGTATTGACAAAGAATGTGTATGACTACAAGGTCTCGAACGAGTTCGATTATAACAATGATCAATTAAAGGTCCAATACTAACGAAAGTGAAAATTAAAATATACTGTAAAAAGTACAGAAATAAGTTATTTTTAATAAAAAATGAAAGTTGGTATGTAGAGATTCTAAACAAATGACAGTACATGTACAATTATTTTTCTATGCATTATGAAGAAAGTTAAAAAGACCTGGGTGGTCATTTTGTCGATTCACTGAGATTTCAACATAATACCCATACTTTTCTTCGTGTTCGGAACACTTTCTGTAAATTTTAACCTGCCAATCTTCATTATTTAGTGTCTTGCATAAGGTAATGTACATGCCATTGAAATAACTGTCACTTCATTTTCGCTTAGTAGTGGACCTTTAATACTTCAAGAGTTATGGACCTCGATTTAACAAACAATTGAATATTTACTTATGTTTAAACTCTAGCACCTACATTTCTTCACTTATCTTATCCTTATCATATGTACAAAGAATGTGTATGACTATAAGATCTCCGAAGACTTCGGTTATAGGCTTTATAAGATAAATACTTCTAGAGTTATGGTCCCTGATTTAACAAAATATTGCAGTATATTTTAGTATGTTTACACTCTAGCACCTACATTTCTTCTTTAACCCATATAATACACATAGCGTGTATAACTATGAGATCTTGAATGAGTTCGATTATGAACTAGATCTGATCAATACATTTAGAGATATGACGCCTGATTTTACAAAAATTGCAATTGTATTTTACAATGTTTACACTATATCAGCTCCATCTCCATACTTACAATGCAAATACATGTATGTGACTTTAAAATCTAAGCCTTGAACTTGACCTACTTTCGTTCTTTTGAAGTTACAGGGAAGAAAAATGACCATTAACGGACGGGTTAAAATATGGCACATCTGTGGTCAACTAATTAGTGTGTTTCTCAAGTGACCGATTCAGGACCATCATTGCCATCTTGTTTTGCAATTTACTTGTATAAATTTATAATTTAGTGAATATACTTAAGACATACTGAGTAGCGGATATCTTTAAAGTGTCAACATTTTGTTTTTCAGTGGATCTATCAAAACGTTTTTATCTCATCAGCCTTTAACTGATCTTCACCGTAAAAAGACACTTAAAGAAAATTCAATGTTGACGGCACAAAAACGCAACTTGGCATAACAAAGTGAAATATGGAAATATACTCACGCGCTTAACACAATATCAAAGAAGACAGAAATGGAAACAGGCTGTCATTTATGACTGTATTTACTAGGTAGAGAGTATTTTAACACTCATAAAGAATAAAGAAGTAATATGCTGTTTATAGAAACATTTACTTCGCATAACTGGCATAGTAAGTAATAGTTCCATATGAACCCCCGTTAGATATCTCTTAAAACAATAAAGCAATTTTAACTAGAACTATCATCGAAGGCGATTTATACCCCGTCGTAGCTTGGACACAGTAATGAATACTCAAACTGAACAGATTCCATTTCCGCCCAGTGGCTGCTGTGAAATAGCCCGACACAATTTTAATGTGCGCTATACCTGGGCTGAAATGCACTGACAAAATCTCTGAGAGAAAGGTGCCGTTGCTGAGTGGTTGATGAGTGGTTGATGAGTGGTTGCAACTCGTGATCACCCTAGATATATACATGGTTTTATAGCTCCAATCCAGTTAGCAAGAGACTGATATGGTACTATCTCTGTGGTTTTATTTGTGTTTGTTTTGATCGAACTGCTCAATAGTCAAATCAACTCAAGACACAGAAGGTAATACTAGTATTTATTAATTTTGCATTTATAGTGAACTTGCTATTATTTCATTATTAAAAGCAACAGCAAAAAAGAGAGTGACTTATATACACGTACTGATAGTGTATGTTTTAACGTAAAGTATGAAAAATCAAAATGAAATAGTGTTTTATATAACGTCTAATTTCCTGATAAAAACTGCCACCTTTAATTAAGGTATTGGGGTTCTAATGGACACTTTTCTAAAACATATAAAACTTAATATTTTTGTTATCTACATCTGTTAACTGACTAGTGTGCAAACTTTGAAGTCATTTCTCCGTTCAATCAAAGCATTGTTTTGTTTTTTGTTGTCCTACACCCACTTAAGTAATACTGATCATATTTAAAAGTATCCTAAAAGTTAAAATAGGTATGTTTGCAAGTATTTATTTATTTTTGTTTTTGTTCTAGGTTCCAAAAAATATTACAAGCAGTGTAGAGTTACAAAACATGTATAATAATTCTACAAGTTAATATGTGTAGCAAAAAATATGCAATAATGCCAAAAGCTAAGGTATACAATTTACCTAAAGTATAGTAAAATATTCGGAGTAGAAGCATCACTAGTGATTATGAAACTTTGATGTTTTACCGTCTACTTTTTGAAATATTGAACTTTTAAAAATGATCAAAGTCAATTTTGATATTTTCAAGTAATTGTACAGCTTGATAAAACTAAGAAATATTAAGATACAGTCCTCATATCTTGTAAAATAACATAATATTTTTTATGAAAAACAATTTAATTACTAAATTAGAAAAAATTAACAAACACGCTTTTGGCTCCTGTGGGGATTGAACCCTGGACTCTTGATCTCAAAGCGGTTGCTCTACCACTGCTCCATAGTTCAAAATAGGTACAACTATAAAATCCAAAGTATGCCAAATGGTCATTGAACAAGAAGTACTCATTACAACCCCAATACCTTAATAAACAAGAAAACTACTGAGATTACGCATCAAAGACGCCGCAGAATGTCTTGCAATGAGAAAATTGATAACACAAGGTACTACATAAATGGTATTGTGTGAGAATTTGCTTTATAAAAACACATCTTTTCCCACGCTGTATTTCAATATATCTGGCGACAGTAGGCCTACAGTATTTATTCAAAAGAATACTACAACTTTATATAGGAAACAGTTTACACCGTAACCCCTTTATTATTTGTTCGGAAAAACAACTGCCACTTCATTAATGCGTTAAGGTATTCGGTATACACTGTAAAGTTATATTAACAACATTTAGTCTTTATGATCCAACAACTAATGAGCCTGCTCAAAGTATCATGAGGTATATGATTAAAAAGTTAAAAAACTTTTAACCAAAAAAGGGAAAGGGGATAAAAATCGAAGCAAAATGCGATTTTTATGGGCACCAACACCACTCTGAAAAGTTTTGTCTTTATACTATTCTTAATATAATAGCAAAGAATTGTGAACTTTTACCGTCTAGATTTTTATGAGTATTTGCAGAAAAAACATTTAGAAAGTGCTTTTAAAGCTGAAAAAAAGAGAAAAAAACAGAACAAAAAATATTTGGGTTTGACCGGGATTTGAACCCCATTCGTAATATTAGACGGGCATCGGCTTATCCACTACACAATACACAATGTAGACTGATTTATATCACGTGGTAAAACGTGGTAAAAGTAAGCTGATATTATATTGTGTACATGCTAAACCAATAAAGGAGAAGTTGTTTTACGTTTTCGATACGAAAAGGAACATTAAAATTAAACAAAAACACATTATTAAATTACTATTTCGTTTATTTATCTTTGTTTTATATTAAACTATTAATTCGCACCAGGCACCATTAGAGCAATATTTTTTAATACCAAAAGACAACTACCAATCAAAAGTAATTTAATAACAACGCTCCTTCCAATTGTCCAGATGCAATAAAAATATCATTCCATATAGGACGCCGCACTTCTGTGCGGCGCCAATAAACATAGTAAAGTGAAAATGATACTGAAATAAAATAAGTTTTTGGAATCTATGCGTTTTGGCGATATATAATTGTGCCATTGTTACTTTAACTTACATGTAATATCTTCTCATCGATCGTTTGTTACAAGAAAGCTGTACAATGGAAAAATGTGAATGACAGTAGATGTTGGCACCAAATACATTGTGTTTGTAAACAAGTGTTGCGTGAGCCGCAAACATAAAAATAGTTGCAAGACATACCTTAATCAAAAATATAATTACGTTTGTAATTCATTCTCTGTTTTTTCCAGTCTTACATGACAGGTTAAAACGGACGCCTGTCAACGTATAATAGAAATAGAGAAATAGACCCCCACTGTAGAAAATGTGTCGATTAATTACTGTGATAACAGTACATATCGAACGACCCACTTGAAACATATAGTGTACAAGCAAGAGCACTTATTGTTTATTATCATTATAAACGCTTTCATCATTCCTACATTAGGAAGTAACAAATCGATGTAATAGCAGAGATTGGAATATTTGATATATTCCATTGACGCCATGTGGGCACATCACTTGAATGTATGTTATAATTCAATCACATATAAGGCTTTTCATCGTAGTAAATTAAGTAAAACAGATTTAATTAAAATATTCATATTACATATTTTACCATCCCAAACTGTCCGCAGCGGTTTCTTTCATGAGGCTCAAATCACTGTTAGGCGGATACAGCACTACGAGCCATCCTTAACCTTGGATATCTTTGAAAATTACGAAGCAATTTTACTAAAACAATTACACTAAATCACCTGTACCAAGCTATGTATTAATTTTGTAGTTTCTCATTCACTCAACTCATGAGCACTTTGAATATAACATTACTTGAAACTTTTATAACAACAAGAAAGCCAAATTTTCCTTAATTTGTACCAAAAACATATTTAACAATGCTTTTTATATGGAAATTACATGCTATATATAGAATGCAGCTTCTAAATGATATTGTAAAAATAAAAAACACTTTTCCGTGGGGAAGCGACATAAATACGAAAGACGGTATAAGTCGGCATTGTTTAATAATAAATAGACCAGTTCTATCATTATTCTATCTGTAAATTCATTATTCTATATTAAAATTTTTAAAGTGATTTTTGGCATTCGGGGCCATAAATATATATTTTGCTTGTAAAAACCACTGATAGGCTAGAGAATGTGACGTTGGCCTATGCTTGACTGAACTACAAGGTGCACATATTTAAGACCAATCATTTGATGGGATATCGCTTGTAGCTACATGGCATAGAGTATATTTCATATCTTACATATAGCCTTCTTTATCGCAGTGCTTGCTTTTGGTTTATTTAATCTGTGCTCACATATACAATTACATGTATGTATATTTGTACATATATGTAGTACACTTGGGTACTTTAAAACATACTTTATAATGGAGACACAATAACCCGTGAACACCTTTGATATAACCATAGTTTAATATCTTCTACACAGTTAGAGAGAGTATGTTGTGCCAGCAATTAATATTGCAAAGTCTTAGTTACTCGTAGGAATAAGTAAAGTTGATGTGGTAAAATCAAATGAGAAAACATGGCAATATCAAACATTTACTTCTTTAAGTATTGGTGTCCGGGCGTCATGGACACTGATGAGATTTGTTGAACCTGGTTGTTCTGGTCAGTGGATTTAGTATATTCTTACTTGAAATTTGATATTAAATATATGTGCAAAGTATACTTTTTATGCGACGAAAAATTGATATTTTCTATGAGAGTTGGTAATGTCGTTTTAGAAGGTTGTGTAAAAGTTTGATGAAATTAACATATCTTTTAAAAAATAAAATATATATTTAAGTTTTAAAGGGTATCATAATGACTTCAACTGCCTAAACTGTACTTCATTTTATTTAAAGTGCTATTGTCAGTTATAAATGAAGACGTTCACAGAGAATTAATGTTATATTTGAACTTTTAATTAAATAATCTTGAAATGTTTTGCACGTTTTAAAGTTTCTGTTAAGTTCTCACGAAAGCATCAAAATCAGAAATTCTTAGAGTTTGTGACTTTCCTCGTTAGATATCTCAACTGTTATAAGTAACAAATAACATAACGAACACATATACTAGTATTATTTCTGTCGAAAGGTACCTTCATTGTTTTGCAGTAGAAATCTACCCCTGCGGTCCGGTATATTGCTTGTAAGATGTTGAAAAAAGAGCATCATTGAGTACTTAACCTTAACCTTGTCGTAAAAACTAGTAATATTGAGATTTCTGGTGCAAGAAACTTGTAATTAGAACAGGCTCTAGCTAAACGAATAGGTTCTGATATGTAAACTCTACATGGTGTAGCACAGGGAATATCGGCATCTTAATGCGGATCATTGACTGTAATTGTATATCAAAACTACTAATATTAAGGTTTCTGGTGTAGGAAAATTGAACAAGCACTAGTAAAACGATATTTTATTCGTAGGATAAATGACTACAATTGTTAATCTAAAGTAATATTGGTGATTTGGCCTATATTCTAATGAGTGTAAATAAGCTACGTTAAAGTCTAAATTGGAATTTCTTGGTCTGATCTATTAACATTATTATTTAGCTCTAGTTTCTGAAGGTATTATTCCAATCATAACCTAGAAATAGTTGTTATTCAAGTTTAAAATAAATAAATGGATACGAAGCATTGGGTATTGTTGATATGTCAAAGGACGAGTCTCTCGGTTTGCTTTTAAAATACATAAAAATACCATGAACGTAATATACATTACTGGCTCTCCATTAAAGATTCAAAAGACAATTAGGATAGCAAAATGTGTAAATCCGGCTAGGCAACATCGTGCTGAGATAATACACAGGTATAATGCTTCAACCATCACAGGTACATCCATATCGGCACCACTACGGTCACTTTCTAAGTATAGCTTCTCCCTAGAACCCTTTCAAATACATCCCCGACTTCCATTGCCGAAGCACAGCCTTTTGGCATCCTTGGAAAGGAAGTGAGCATGTATAGAATTCCTCCCCAGTTAATGAAAACAAATAACAGGTGTGAGAATGTTTACATTCTAGTACTGTTGAGGAAACTTGAGCGATCAACCACCTACAGGCAAACCTTTGTTAAAGATCCACTCTGAATAAAGACCACCATGTGAATAAAGACCAGTCGGGTCAAAACATTGCACTATTCAGCTATTGTGGAAACACCTGCGAATAAAGCCTCTTCCTGTAAGTGGTCTTTGTTCACAAGTTTGACTGTAAAAGGTAGCTAGACATGCTTTTCTAATTGTTTCTGTAGTTTATCGGAATCGAGAACACTCTTTATCTTCTTAATCGAAGTTCAAACATTTGACTTTTTGTCTATCTAGCATACCGTTTAAGCCTTGTCAGTCATGATCGTCCAACATACACATGTAGATATTGATGATATAAATAAAAATTTATTGGTGATGGATCCCTTGCTGAAGCTCTTAGTAACCTTCTGATATTTCTTGGCAAATTTCGTAGAACTAATTCTATAACTTTTCCGTTATGTAAGGCATCGCTTTTTGATTGAAAATGAAGTTATTGTTTCAGACAATTAAATACAAGACAAGACATTACAAACATATATACAATTTGATACTGTCGTTATTGTCAGTAATCATCAACAGCCAAAGTTAACATTACTTTCAGAATGTTTCTACACATACTATTCGCATGATGTTTGACGTGATCAAATCATTTTGCGCATGTAAAAGTGCATTGATCTGTACTCTACGGAATCCCGTTCGTGCCACACTACTTGTCGCCTTTGCTACACGCGACAATGCGATAATTATCGCGTTGTCGCCCTTCTCCAAACTTTATATATATACGAGATTTAACAACCCTCGCGAGGTTTTAGGGGCGATAATTATCGTCTTAATTCTCGCATATGTTTTCTTAATTCTCGCATCAGCAAATTGAAATTCCCATTGATGGTTGATTTCACAAGGCGAGAATTAGTAAAATCTCGCTTTGTCGCATTGTCGTGTCTCGCCCGGTGTAACAGTATTACGATAATTTAGTCCGGAAATTTTATCCCAGGCGACAACGCGACAACGCGACAAAGCGAGGTTTAACTAATTCTCGCATTGTGAAATCGTGATCGACGGGTGATTTCAGTTTCCCGATGCGAAAATTAAGAAACATATGCGAGAATTAAGACGATAATTATCGCCATAAAAACCTCGCGAGGGTTGCTAAATCTCGTATATATATAAAGTTTGGAGAAGGGCGACAACGCGATAATTATCGCATTGTCGCGTGTAGCAAAGGGTGACAAGTAGTGTGGCACGAACGGGATTCCGTAGTACTCAGTTAAAAGTATACATCTATGTACTTTTACCAAAGAAGATATTGGCCAAGCCGTATTCTAGTATTTGAATGTACTTTTATGCAGGCTTAAAGGAAGTATTGCAATATAAGAGTTTTTGTTTTCTTAGAAATCATGTCTGCTTAAATCTTGTAGTAATAAGGATTCCCAATTAAAGGAAAGAGCTCTAATGCAATTAGCCATACGAGAATTCTGTCAACAAGTGAAAAAACGTGAATAATTAATTAAGGCCTCAAGCTAACATCTACGTCTCACATTATCTCATTATCAATTTAATCGCATCTTGTGAATATTCCAACGGCAGGCCAAATAATACTTGCCATATATTTGCCCAAGGGCATTCCCTGTATTCCATATTTTATTTTATTGTTGATTGATTTGTTTATTTTCAGATTTATGTTGTGTGTATAAATAATGAATTTCACCATTCCAAAGACAATAGATAAATAAAACAGAATATCATTATATTAGATATTTTTTTATAAAGATTGTTCACAACATACAGTCAATGTATCATTGTGCTTACATTACACATATTGAGTTGTACCGAACAAGAATTCATAAGTTTTGTAATTTATTTTCGAACAAATTTCGAACAAATTTCGAACATTTAGATTAATTGATCTATTTAGTAAGTGCAAGATAAGAATTTGTAACCGTAGCGAGCAATGAATGAGTAATGTTTTACTGATTGTACTTTCGTGTTGTTCTCCTTTTGCGATGAAGAACTAGGAAGTACTAATTTTTGCCTTTCTAACTTTCTGAATAGATATATTTATCTTTCTGTTTGAACTGCAGCACGTATAATATTGGTGTACTCGATGAACATTTACAAATAAACGTAATAATACTTTCTTGATAGCAGACACTGAAAAGAATGACGAGTCTTCTAATGTTCAGAAAATGCCAGCAATATTGTTTGATACTACAGTAATTAGATATGTTTCAAAATAAGCTCAAACCTTCTAAATACAACACGAGATACAAAAACTTGAATAGTTCATTTGTAAATAGACAAAATGAGCGTTGACTATTTAATGTTTTAAGGTTAATCTACCGGAAAAATGATTCTGTTTTCTCTCTCTTTGGTGTCTGTATTCACAACTACTATATAACATAAGTTTCTGTTGAGAATTGTGTTTACTGTGAATCAATGTTTTATCTTCTTTGATATAGGATAAGGATACCTTTTAGTATCAGTCCTTGGAAATACAAAGTTACAAACTTGGACGTTTACTATTCATTCTTTGCCAACACAGCAGGTATTGTTTGTCACAGTATATGGACATGTGGGTGTACTTTTTGTCAGGTCAAGTGATCATTTGAATGTTATCTTGTTGCAGCATCGGTTTTTCTTCGCTTGCGTAAATTAACATTTCAACTTCAGAGTCTTAACTTTAAATTATGCTTACAATGTATCAGGCAGTTTCTTGCCTGCTCCTGGTTTCATGCTGTAGTTGAGTACTTCTTTTGAAACTGTATTCTAAATGGTTATATATACAGTATAAGAGATTTTGCGAAATGTTTTGTTTTAAAGAATTGAGTTAATCTTATTACATGACTGTGCAAAAACTGTATTTGAGACAACTTTAAGAGCTATTCATATCAGCAAGGTGCCTATAGAGTGATGATGACGTTCAATTTAATATGGTGCTACTTTGCAAATGTTAACAGAACTTAAAAGTGTTGCGCAGGTTGCTTATATATTTCCACAATGATAAACAAATATAATCGTATTTTCCAAAGATACTACCCATGACTGGATAATAAATGACTTAAACTCCTCTAAACAAACTATTCGTCTATCGAGTTTCTGGCTGGCAAGTAATACAGCCGTTTATCATGGAAAATAGTTTTTGAGTCACGCTTCAAATATCACGTCAATACATACATTGTAGATTTTGTTAGATAGAGTCTGATTTAAACTTAAATACGGATTTATCTCAACATTACCAGAACAGACGCGCATGGTACGATGGACAGTAGTAATTTAGACATACTGATTACATTGTCAACTTGTAGAGCTGGATTTGGCGACTTGGACTAGCGTAGTACAGGGGTCTCTGTACATACATTATATTTTAGTAACTGATTATATTAACATCTAAAACGTATTTTGTAAAACCGACGGAAGATTAATGGTAATCTAGGTATTACAGGTCTTGGTTTATAATACTTTTTATATTTTCGATTGTGATACGATAAGTAATTAAAACTTAAAAGTCTTGAAATCAACTTCGAAGAGAGAGAGAGAGAGAGAGAGAGAGAGACAGAGACAGAGACAGAGACAGAGACATAGAGAGGCAATGTGGAATAAAGTGTTTGTTTGATTTAATTTTCAATACTGTTTACCAAACCAAACCTAGGAAATGGAAACTTATTTCAAGTGACCTTGTGATCTGTCACTTCTTTAACCTATATTTTCAGATGAACATAGCTTTATTAAACACTTCCCAGGTCAGCGATTACCTTGTTTGTACAGTTGATGGAACATTTATTCACAACGACATCGATTAATTTCGAAATGGTGACGGAAGTTGTCTTGAAGTGAACAACAATACAACTCACAAAATAAATGTTTATTCTTCTGTTAGGTGGTTTGATTTACATAAATAGGTCGGGCACGCATCCGATCAAAGATAAATTAACACAAGCTTTAATTGGTAAATATCCACGAAACTCGGTCAGATAAAATCGGACCGTGCTACCAATGCTGAAATTCAAGTAACTATATTTCGTATAATGCTTGAAAGCTGAACATTTTAAAAACTGTCTCTATGACGGTTAGAGAATAGTGGCACATCGTTGTTGGTTTCACGTAATTTCTCCCCAGGTTCACCCATTGCGTTACCGAACTCATTCCATAATGCATTTGAATAATGTCGGCCAGTAACCGTAATTGTATTTTTCTGACATTCTATAAGCTTCCACTCTGCTTAAAACAAAACTATGTAGATAATCAAGGAAACGATGGTTACTCCCTGGAGTTACATTATACATTAAAGGTAGGAAATGCTTATTGATCCTAGAAGATGTTGCTTATGTTATTCTCTTAAATTCTGAAGATATGCTACGGGCAAACATCATATATGAAATTAGAGAAGAGAAAAAATAAATCAAAAACAAAAAGCAAAAGGTGTAGCTTCTATAAAAATTGATGCAAGGAATTGTTGTTGTTATTAAATTCTACGGTTTCTTCAGTGTGAAATGTTATATTTTTCTTTTGAAGAAATCTGCTTTAGAGTAAAGCTAATTGCAAATGAAAATAGTAAGGTGTATGTTGGTCGGTTTTGGAGGAAGGGCGGGCAGCATAACTTTAAAGAGAAGTTATGATTTTGACACAATCCTTTGCTGCATTTGCTTTATATACCGGTATCAGTGATGATAATAAAGAAATATAACAAAGCAAAATTATACGATTATCATTGTACACTTTCCCTCGATATTTGATTTAAAATGTGCAGTTTCAACTAATTGCTTTTGAACGGGTTGGTATAATTATGTTCCTGCCAAAGGCCAGCAGTGAACGGACGGACAGACAAATTAATACATCGGAAGAAAGGGGTAGGGACTGCGCGATAGAATTGGCGGTGTACAATGAAAGTTTTCGAAAGTCACTCTAAAGAAGAATTATAAATTGCCATTAGAACCGTATCTCAACGACACCATACATTGTATATAAATGCAGTTTTACCTTTTATAGATTAGAGAGTATTAACTAAGATACCTGTTTCCTTTGGCATTGTTGGAGAATCTTTCTTGGTACCAGTACTACACAATACCTTTGTACTTTAAACATAATTTAGAAAGAGAACAAATCAGTTTCGAAATGTTACTTTACATTAACTTACGTTTATTAAAGCAGTCTCATATCTCGGTGCTTCGATATGTGTATATCTGAGCAAACAATGTACTTACACGTGTTGTAGAATTTGTGTTCATAAAATGCGTCGATATTATTACCCGTTGAAGTGAAAATATGAAACTGGTTCACAACAGCTACCGTCTTTGAATGTCCCTTGGTAATTCACGGACCAGTCACTTTTTGACGCATTGAAACTCGTTATCTCTGATTTCATCGACAATTTCGCCATTTTAACACTTAATAAAACAAACTGTTAACTTGCTTTTAAGACTCAACAGCTAAATAACATTCAGCTGTCAAAATTATTGAACAGGACTTTATTTCGAGAAGTGCTTTATCCAGAAATGTCAGACTGTTTTATATTCCATAGCCATGGCTTTCCATTTATCATTTATCATGTGATCAACACTTTGCACTTGGTATTGTAAATGCAATGGTTACCAAATTGGTTTATTTTTGTTTAAATTAATACTTTAATAATGCATCGTGAATCTACTTTTTTTCTTTTTAAAACGAAAAGCAATCTATTTTCTAGAAGAAATAACACAACAAAGAAAAGAACAAAACATGCCTTTGCAAAACACAAACTTTTGTTACTCAGCAGATATCTCAGGATACCTATTTGACAAAAGAAACGTGTCATTTACAGGATTCACGTGCATAAATATCTATTCCCTTAAGAGAGGTATATGACAACTTTGGTAGGACACTATCAGTCCATACATTTCAATTAGAAGTTATTTATCACATAAAGTTTCTGTTATATTTAGATAGTTTCCCCAAGACTGATCGAGATTTAAGAGAGGCAGATTTAGTAGAAGTACACGGCCAAAAATATAAAATGTAAAGACTATGAACGCATCGAGTGTAAAATGAGAACTAGTTCATGTAAAATAAAAACATAGATGAGATGCTGATGTCAAACACACCAAGTCATGTTTTGACGCGAAACTGAGCGTTTTTTGTACCAAAATCACTCATAACTTTGTTTTCAAATCAATAATATTGCCCCCAAAACACGCTCCAAGAAACAATTTCAGAATGAAAGAAAATGATACGTCGATGCTGTCTCTTAGTTAATAGAACAAAGTTTTATCATTATTCTGTCAGTTAAATCTTTTTTCCATCCGAACAAACTCAAACTCAAACTGGATCTTTGGTAACGTATTTACATCAAAAATAGTAATTTCTCCATGTTTTGTTTGATCAATTCTAAATTCATAAACAGAAATAAATATTGCCTTTTGAATACTGATACGGAAGAAATATTTTACTTTTTAGTATTACGCTCATTTCAGCTAACTAGCGGGCAGCTTACATAACAATCGTTCCTGGACAGGACCAGCACTGACCCTCATCGTCATCAAAGAAAAACAATCAAAGCACTGAAAGTACTGATGGGACGGTTGTGTTGGCATTTGTAAATTTAGTTTAGCAATAAAGCAATACTAAAATGTTCAACTCCAAGTGAAATACTGAAATGTTCAATCGAAGACGTGAAAATATTCACTCATTTATTTTGTGAACTTTTTCTCAACTTCTAAGTGAGCTTTGAAATGCTAAACTCAAATAGACTTAACTGCTTAAATCCAAGACGTTAAAATGTGAACAAAAAAGATGAAGGTCAATGTCAGAGAAATTAAAATTGATTTGCAATTCTCGCAAACTTGTGTTTCAGATTGCAAATTTGTAAATGAACTTGCAATGATACAGCGCTCAAATTGTAGTACTAAACAGCTAGTGTGTAGTTTGAAGAATCTAGTGTCAGTCAGAATTTTATAACGTCAGTTACATTAGCCGTGCACAGATGGTACACAAACACTAAATGAATTAACTCATAAAATGTAAATTTGTGGGAGGTCTTCATATAGAAATTTACCTGTGCTGATGTTTATTTCAAACCGGAAGAGTAAGTACATACCAAAAGTGTTTTCAGTTCGGGTAATGAAATATTGACATGTGCTGATGTTTATTTCAAACCGGAAGTGGTTAGTGCATACCGAAAGTGACTTCAGTTCGGTTAATGAAACTGTACGGACAGGCGCATGTCAGAATGTCATACTGTTGGACTGTGTTTAATCTGGAACTAACCAGCAACCAATAACTGTTATAGCTTGGGTTTATGTACGCAAAAAGGCTTGTTTTAGGTCTTTAGAATAAGAACTATTTATTTGTTACGACTCAGATGAAATCGTATCTTGCACCCAGTGCATGCGCCGGAAAAACAGGTTGTACACATATTTCCAAACATGCCGAATGCTTCTGAAGGCAAAATTAAAATCTGCTACAGCAGTTTTAACGCAGCCCAGCAAATTAGGAGAATGTATCTGCATCTAATTATGACATTATTAGTATGAATAATTCAATACAAAACGCGGTCCGTAACAGTAGCTTATGTCTCAAATTGCTTTTGTCTCAATTTTTTTTCAAGCTAGTCTGACAACTATTAAAACATAAACTGCCAGTTAATCTTAATATGTAGCAAAACTGACGATGTGTACGAACTGCAAGTCTGTTAAGTGCAAATAATTATATGTGCTTAAAGTCCATACAGTGTTGTATATACTTATTTTCGGCATAACACATGTAAACTAGAAGAACATTCTTGTTTCAAACAACTCTGTATATTAAAGTCAACTCAGAGTAGCTTTATTTTACTTATTTTATTCTGTTGACTTGTATATTTACTAAAACTTGACAGTTATCATTAAGAATTGTGTCATCCTTAATGACTGGCCATATTTGTTCGCATCGGCTGCGAGTGTCAATATTAAGTTGAGAATAAACATTGACCAAATACGTATATAAACAGCGACAACATATGTTCTGCTCGAAAATACGCTATCGAAGATACGTAACGATAGTATTTTGGTTCCTTTAGGTAAAATTTTGTCGGAAAAAAGCACGGATAAAACAAAACAAACACAAAAACAGACAAATTCTAAGCACACTTCTATACATAGTAATCTAACAGCAGTAAATGCGCGCGTGCAGTGCAGGTTCTATACAATTCTCCAATGTGTCAGGTGTTGTACATATTTTCCGATAACGGAGGACGGCAAGGTTAATAACTGTCGCTATGCTAATTTATGTAAAATATACTCAGTCTGAAGCAGAAAATTGAACTCTTTTGTGGCATGTAAGTTTTTAAAACATGCGAGGCAAATAATTATACTGTAGATATTACTCCGCTTCGAACTATTTCTTTCAGTGGAGTTGCCTGTGTTTTTATGAACGTAGTAACGCCAAAATCCGTTTATCAATTTGTTCACTCTTGGAATGCTGTCTTCGACAACCGTCCCAAAAAGCAATGGTAAAATATCACATGTTTGTCTGTATTGACATGTTCTATTCCCCTCAAACCTCCAGAGAAATTAAGAAACTGTCTTGAAATTTGAAAATTCACGAGTCTTTTAATTCAATCTAGTTTTCAACCTTATATTTTTAATAATGAATGGCAGTGCTCTGCAAAATTAAGTCGTCGGCTGCTTAGTGAGAAGAACGATTAAACGACTGTCATGTGTGGATGTTGTTCTGCTGTATATTTATACATTTACCACAAATATGACCTTGACCTACAATATTTAGCGGCATCACGTTTTTTTGCCATAAGCAATGCAATTTGAAAGTTTGATGAAAAAATCCTAAGAAATGGCAAAGTTATAGCCAAAAAGGTTTATGTGACGGACGGACAGACGGACGGACAGACCGACGGACAAAGCGATCAATATGGATCGTCTTTTCTCCGAAAGGGCGACACAAAAATTGACTCACTCAGTCTTTTTAAATACATTAAATAAATATTACCATGCATGGATTGGTATGCCTCAAATAAAATAGCATTTTATTAATTTTTGACACAGAAATTCGTATTTCGAGTATAAACCGAACTGATTTTGATTTCCCGATTGCAATTTTGTTTGTTTTCTTATTGTGACAAATTGCTTTGAAGGGACGCACCATATCGGTTTCCCGATAATAATTGTTTGAAGTATTGCTGTTATTTGGAATCTGTGTGTTCTGTGTTTATCTACAACAGGATTTACTCTTAGCGCAACGCCTTGGCAAATGTATAAATGTATGAATCAAACACTTACAGATCCA